>CM027864.1:44640753-44657702 GCA_016097605.1 Eucalyptus guilfoylei | reverse complement strand
TAGACAATTCATAAAATTCTTTGATACGGAAATTCAAAAGAATACAATGATCTTTGATCTTCATGATTTTCACAAATAGATGAATACGTACCTTTAGCCATAGCGTTATACTTGATGATAATCGTTGTGGAAAACCGAAGAACTCGAAACAAATGAAGAAATCTGATTTCTCTCCCTTAACCCACTAAACTTTAATGTATTCAATGGATGGAGGAGAGAATACGAATTCTTTTCTATTGTTGTTGTTCATGTAGGCGGAGAGAGGACCGGACTCTATTTATAGGTTCTTTCAATATGTGCCTTCCATCAAAGCGCCTCTTCAACTTCCATAAAAATCATACCTCCTCATTTTATTAGAGTCGCAACTTCTCATAACCAATACATTATTTATTTTATAACATTTCAACTATTATTAAATCATATAATAAATCATATCATGTGGGCCACAATAATTCTTACGGTAAAATCAATAAAAAGATTAGATTCATTTTAAAAGTTAGAGACGGGATCATGGATCGATGGACGTTGAGCTTGAGAGTGGAGGTCATGATTGGGAGATATAGAGATAGACTCAAATGAGATGAGAGTGAGACAGAAACAAATACTCAGTTAATGGATATTGAGCTTCAAATTAGACATTTTAGAGTTTTTATTTTTCTTAATTTTTTTAGTGGGAAATTTTTCTCAAAAGTTAAGATATATATGTATATATTACCGTCTTGGTTCGAGTGGAAGGACGGTTCCATACCTAGAATTTGGAGTCGAGATCGGTACTCAATAGTTCAAATTTATTGGAACCGACGAACCGACTCTTTTAGAAACCATTGCCGCTCTTTTAGAAACCATTGGTCCGATCCGAGTCCAAGCGATTCGGGCAGTTCGGGGTTCTTTTACATATCCCTAATTGTGCCCATCAGAGGCTTCACACAAAAATTACAACAAACAATCCCAAAGTTTGGTAATTTTCGTATTTTACTCTCAAGCATTTAGAATTGAAACTCGCATGATTGTCGGGTAAGCTGCTTGATGGGCATGTAGTGAAGAAGTTTATAAAGATCAATTGGATACTCGAAGAATCTCAAATGAGTCCTTGAGGGCAAAAGAAAATGTTGCTTGTAGATCCATTATAGACTCGAAAACATAGAGACCTCAGGCCCCCTCAAAATACGACAATGTCGTGCATACCATTATTAGGTAAGGTGCAAATCAGCGAGAAGAAAAATCTCAGGAAAGTATCACAATCTCACAAAGATGGAACGATGGATAACCCCGTGTACGAAAAAATATAATTAATGGGATTTGACATTGTCGGTCTTTCAATGACAAAAAAATTAGGAGTTTATCAATCTTACAATGTTTACGCAATTATCGACCTAGACTGCAAATTCTCTTGCATGTCTGCTTGCAAAACAAAAAATTGTCCTGCATGTCCCCTTGAAAAAAAAAAAAAACACAGGGTGACACAAGCTGCCACCCCGTGCTTTGGTGTCTAATAAAAGATATCGACAAGGCTTAACTTTCCGAGGCGGATGCTTCCAAAATAATTCAATTAATGGACAAAATCTAATCTCATCCTTAGAAGAAATCCTTAATCTTCGAATTAGATAGAGCACCTCTAGCATAACCGTCGACAGCTAATTAAAGTGGATAAGGAAAGTTTGAGCGATCGGGATGATTGGCGGTTCACCATGGTGCTTTTGTTCTATCAAATTCTTTTCCTAAATCGAGTTTGCCAAAAAATTTTAAATAAAATAGTTTGTCTTTTGATTTAATTGTTTTCTTACTAAGGTATGAAACAAGTTATTTGCTCTCACTTATTGTCAACCTCCAGTGAGAAGAGTGGGTAGTCTTCTTTCTTTTAAACTGTTTTAAATTTTTCTGTTCCCATTTTGCTTCTCGTTTCCACTAGCCTTTTCATTTACTTTTTCCTCCATCTAGTTCGCTTATCAACCTAGAATAGGACCCCATAACTTAAGACAAAATGTACATGAGATTCGTAACTTGGATTTTAGTACTATTGATGTTAATCTTATCAATGCTGTTGTACATGCTCCGGTCCTTATGCTTGTCGTAGCAAGTAGTCGGTTCTTTTGCCTTTTTGAGTTTACGCCTCGTATTAATTGAGATTTGGCATACAATAGAAAATCATCACTGTTAAGAGGAACGAACAATCCTCGAATAATACATAAACATGAATACCTCATTTCCTCTTATTGAAGGGGTCATTTCTAGGGCGTTGCTCTATATTCGGGAGGACATCGAAGACGTCAACAAGAAAACATGGCTACAGGTAACTAATTCTTCCTCATTTCCTGTACACTGCTTATGTTTCTTGAGTTCGTTAATTCTCAAAAGTTCTTGTCTGCTCGAAGGAAACTATTGTGAGTATGGATGTTGCTGGAGCTATCATTGGGGCTGCTATTGGTGGGTGGGTCAACAATAGATTCGGGAGGAAGATATCGATACTTCTGGCCGATGCCCTGTTCTTTATTGGTGCAGTCGTGATGGCCGCCTCTGTAGCTCCATGGATGCTCATCATCGGAAGAATACTCGTAGGTTTAGGCGTTGGAATGGCTTCCATGACCGCGCCTCTCACATTTCCGAAGCTTCTCCGCTAAGATACGGGCGCGCTAGTTAGCACAAATGGTTTCCTCATTCTGGAGGGCAATTCTTGTCTTATCTCATCAATCTTGCCTTCACTCGTGTATGCGTAATCTAGCATAATATCCTTCTCCTATATCAGCGATTTAAGATAAGATATTTGGTAATTATACAAAATTTCTATTTTGAAATAGAAAAAGAATAGAAATGCGTTTGGTAAAAATTTATAAATTTTTGTATTTATTTGTTTTTTCTTCTTACTCACGGACCGCGATCGTCGCCCGTTGCCGCATGATCGTTGCCCGTTCGCCGCGACCGCGCACGGTCGCCGCGCGACCGTCGCCACACCGCCACTCGCCGCGATCGTCTCGCACCGTTACACGACCGCCCGTCGCCGCATGACCGTCGCACCACCGCCGCACGACTATCGCACGACCTCGTACGATGCCGCACGGGGCACGCCACCGCATCGCTGCCCCACCATCGCCGCATGACCGCCGCACGATTACGCACGATCGTCGCACGAATGTCAGCTGTGCCGCGACCATCGGCGCTGCGGGGATTGGGCGGCCGGGGAAGGCGATGGTTGAGCTGGGTGGTGGTCGTGCGTGGCGAGGAGGTAACGGTTAGCGGTCGTGCGCGATGTCGTGCGGTGCCGGCGCGGATGGTGGCGGTCGTCGACCAATAGGTTGTGGGCAGCGGCCGGTGGGCTCGGGCGGTGGCAACCTGTTGCCGGCGGCGGCGGTCGGCCATCACGATGGCCGCGGCGCGAGGAGGTGGCCGACGGTTAGCGAGCAACGATGGTGGCCGCAATAAGAAAGAAAAACAAAAAAAAATTAAAAAATAAAAGAAAATTTTATTATTAGAAATTGTTTCCGTGAACAAGAAGTTAATTTTTTTTGTTGCTTATTTTTATTCCAAATCTATTCCCCAGCTCCTTTTCTATTCCATGGAATAGAAAAATAAGTTGGCGTTACCAAATAGATTTTTTTTTGGGGAGCATAAGAATAGAAATCGAGAGAAATAGAAATGTGACTATGCATGCCCTTAGTTTCTTTTCAATAATGTCATTAAAGATGCGCTGTGGCATTTCACGTGTACTTGGCGACTCATGGTTGTCTTCACAAACATGATATTAATTAATAATGACACTTTGACACAAAAGACTTAAAAGAAATATCATAAGGGATAACTTGACAGTAATATTCTTTAGATATTCGTTCTATTTTACATGGCTTAATCGGAAATTATTTTGAGAAAGAGAGGATATTACCAAAATTGTCAAATTGCTATGCATATCATTTGGATAAGAGTACATCTAATTCAGTCCAGTACAAATTCAAACTCGTGGATATTGGAGTACTTGATATAATATAAAAGAATTCAAAATTAGAGAATTTTTTTTTTTTTTTTTGGGTTCAAAATTTAAATTGGAGATGAGGAGGAAGTCGGGCGGTTTCGCAAGCGTGCCAGCATCAAAGAGAGAGAGAGAGAGAGAACGAATCTGGTCGAACATAGTCGGCCTAGGCAGCGTGAACAATTAGATGTCCCTTACGCTCGATGGATTTGGTCGATGACCCCGCTTTGAATAATTTCCGATTGGATTAATGGATAAAGCTTTCGACTCTTCCGACTTTTGAACTCTCTTCCCTCAGATGTCATCTTTTCAATTGAAAGATTCCCTTGTGTTCTTGTCGAACTTTTCTTGCCTTTTTCTCGATTGTTGTCATCCACCCTTTACTTGGAAATCACACAAGTCATTCCCTATCGCACATTGGCCATGGCTTTCCAAAAGTGTCAAGGTAGGGGTGTTCTTCGAGGATCACATTTACACGACCAGTCTCGGGATCTTTTCCGGCCTCAACCTCGCTCCCGGCTAGGTTCTATATGGACGTGTAGGCACGTTGGTGTTGGATTGAATCATCATTCATCCACCATCTTATTCATAGTTTCGTAGTCCGAGAAGACCCAACGAGAGGGAGAGAGGGAGGGAGAGAGAGAGAGTGGGAGGAGAAAAGGAGGCTTTTCCTGGTTCTCATACGGGTATGCTCGTTCTCGTTACGCATTTCCCGGTTCTTTGTCGTGCCTTCAGATTTCAGCGCCCGAGACTGTGTTGGGTGCATGTCGTTTTGGATATGTGATTCTCATTTCAATGCCTCATGGAGGTTCGGTCGATCAGATTAGTGGGATCGATGAGCTGCATTTTTAAAGTTTTTTACCTGGTGTTCGTTTGCTGAAACTCGATAAAATAGAATAAGTGAAGTTTTTGGTAAAGTAATTTTTTTTTTTGGGTAAAGAATAGAATAAGTGAAGTTTTGGTAAAGTAATTTTTGGTAAAGAATAGAATAAGGAAGTTGTTAGACGAAAAGGTGGAAGTTTTGGAGTGTAGCGTCGAAAGGCTGATTTATGTTTTAATCTTGCTGAAAGTTGTAATATAACATGTAGTCAAAGAGATGATAAGAGGGTTGGTATAAAAATTTAATGTTTTGCATTGGTATAAAAAATTTAGCCTTTTTCATGTTTGGAAGGGAATCGCGTCTGTCCATTTCGGTAAGTAGATAAATGACTCTTTCTTTCATTTTTAGCGAGAAAGTCCTAGATTTAAGGTTCTTTCTAGTGTGTGCGCGAGGAAGGGAAAAGATGGAGGGAGGTCACACCAAACCTGATAAACGGAGTTCACGAATGTTGGCGCACGACATGGAAGACGCCATATATTATGAGGCTTGCAGCGTCGGTTTGGAATCGGTGGCTTCTTTGTTTGGCTATGACACAGGTAGATCAAGCTCTTGCCTTGATTTTATTTCCATTTGCTACGATTTGCAGCTAATTAAAATGGATTAAGGAAAGTTTGAGCTGATCGGGATGATTGGCGGTTCGCCGTGTGGTGCTATTGTTCTATCAAATTCTTTTCCTAAGTCGTGATAGCGGAATTGTTCCAATCACTGAGTTTTGCCAAAAAACTTGTGAATAAAATACTTTGTTTTTGATTTAATTGTTTTCTTGGTAAGGTATGAAACAAGTTCTTTGCTCTTTCTCTTATTGTGAAACTCCAGTGAGAAGAATGGGTGGTCTCCTAACTTTTAAATTCTTTTAACCTTTTCTTTTACTTTTTCCTCCATCCTAGTTCACTTATCAACCTAGAATCGGACCCCATGCCTTAAAGACAAAATGTACATGAGATTCTATAACTTAGTTTTTAGTAGTATTGATAATCTTATCGATGCACTTTGTACATGCTCCGTCCTTATGCTTGTTGCAGCAAGTAGTAAGTTCTTTTGCCTTTTTGAGTGTACGCCTCTTTGTATTAATTGAGATTTGGCATACAATAGAAAAGCATCACTGTGAATCCTCATTTTCTTTGGTTGAAGGAGTCATTTACGGGGCATTGCTCTATATTCGGAGGACTTCGAAGTCATCAACAAGAAAACATGGTTACGGGTAACTAATTCTTCCTTATTTCCCTGTAAATTGCTTATGTTTCTTGAGTACGTTAATTCTCAAAAGTTCTTGTCTGCTCGAAGGAAACTATCGTGAGTATGGCTGTTCTTGGAGCTATCGTTGGGGCTGCTATTGGTGGGTGGATCAACGATAGATTCGGGAGGAAGATATCGATACTTAAGGTGACGCCCTTTTTTTTATTGGTGCGATTGTGATGGCCACCTCTGTAGCTCCATGGATTCTCATCATCGGAAGAATACTCGTAGGTTTAGGCGTTGGAATGGCTTCCATGACGCGCCTCTCTACATTACGGGCTTCTCTGCTAGGATACGGGCGCTAGTTAGCACAAATGGTCTCCTCATTACCGGAGGGCAATTCTTGTCTTATCTCATCAATCTGGCCTTCACTCGTGTATGCGTAATCCAACATAATGGCCTTCTCCTATATTAGCGATTTAAGACAAGCGAATAAGTTGGCCTCTTTGAATTTTGAGGTACAGGACTTGGCGTTGGATGCTCGGGGTAGCTGGACTTCCCGCCTTCGTTCAATTCATCCTCATGTTATTTCTGCCAGAGTCTCCAAGGTGGCTCTACAGAAGGGTAAGGGTCAAAGCTCTTAACTTATTTCACATTTTAGTATCTACTGGTCTTGTATCTGATTGTAATAGTTGCAGGGATGTATACTGAGAATTTGTCGATGGAAAATTCTAGTCTTTTCCTTACAATCATAGCTTTTGGAGGCATGATCGATTTATTGATTAATTTTAGTTTCTTTAAAACTAGGAATCTGGTTTCATGTTGTTTAGTAGTTAAGTCACATCATTTTCTTGTTTGAATAATGGTTTTGCTAGCTATGCATTCAGACAAACTGTGGAGAATTAAATGCTTGGGGGTTACCATTTGAGATCGTGTAGAGGGGATTAGTTTTCAGTTAATTCATATTCTTGCAGGTCTTGGGAAGTCCCTATCGTACATGACATGACCTGGTATAATTTTCTTGACTTCCATTTTGTTTTCACCATCAGTTTTCAGTTTTATATACTTTGTTGAGTTTTGGAAAAATTATATAGACTTGATCTTGCAAATGTTTGTATGTTAGACACTTATTTCTCTACCTGGAGCATGAACCAAAATTATTCATTTTTTGTTGTTTGATCCATTGTTGATAATTATGTATCTCAATGATACGTTCATCAGGTTCGGTTGCTGATTCTTTTAAATAAGATGCATGTCGTGATTGAGTTGAGAGTTTGTCTTGGAACTTTTTTTGATGTCGGCCGTGTTTATATTATGCAATAGAGTTTTGTCAGGTTAGCTGGACTATGGGGAATGACTTAATCCATTTTCCTACTTCTGTATTCTAACATAACGTCATGTGTCTACGACATGGGCTGGTACATTATATTGTCTCTGATATACATATGTCCTCTGTAAAACAGAAAAAGATTGATGAAGCTAGGAGTATTTTGGACAAGATTTATCCTGCCAATGAGGTCGAGGACGAAATGAATGCCCTACAAGAATCTGTTGAAGCTGAAATAGCCGATGAGCATCGGGAAGAGAGTATGATTGCCAAAGTGAAGGGTGCTTGGAGTAACCTGGTAGTTCGAAAGGGATTATATGCTGGAATTACGGTTCAAGTGGCTCAACAGTTTGTGGGAATTAACACAGTCTTGTATTACAGTCCGACGATAATTCAGTTTGCTGGGTTTGCTTCGAACAAGACCGCTTTGGCTCTCTCCCTCATAACTGCCGGCCTCAATGTGGTTAGTACTGTTGTGAGCATGGCATTTGTGGATAGATATGGACGGAGAAGGTTGATGATTGTTTCCATGGTTGGCATTATCTCTTGCTTGGTTGTGTTGTCCGTCTTATTCAATAAAGCGTCCCTACACGCCCCTCCCGTTAGTGAGTTTGGATCTAGCCACTTTGGTGGAAACACTACATGTCCCGCTTATTTGTTGGCTCCAAATGCAGCCTCATGGAACTGCATGTCTTGCTTACAAGCTAAATGTGCATTTTGTGCCGATGGTACAAATAAGGTAAACTTTACTTCAATTATTCTTTTCAGAGCAATTTGTCCCGAGTGTTTCGTCCCTTTTTATAATGCATAAGCTAAGCTTGCGTAATGTGTTCATTTGTGATTTAGTATCAACCTGGAGCATGCCTGATTTCTGACAAAGGAATAAGGGCACGTGCCAGGTGAGCGCGGATATGGTTCGAGAATGGCTGTCCAAGCAAGTTCGGAATATTCGCCGTCCTTCTCCTTGGGCTGTACATCATAACTTACGCACCTGGGATGGGAACCGTGCCATGGATCGTGAATTCAGAGATTTACCCACTGAGGTATCGAGGCACCGGGGGAGGGATTGCAGCGGTCGCCAACTGGTCCTCGAATTTAGTTGTGAGCGAGACGTTCTTGACCTTGACAGAGCTTCTTGGCTCGGCCGGCACCTTCCTCCTTTTCGCCGGGTTTTCCTTTCTCGGGCTCGTCGCCATTTACTTCTTGGTGCCGGAAACCAAGGGGTTACATATTGAGGAAGTTGAGAAGCTGTTGCAAGAGGGATACAAGCCTAAGGCTTTCAAAAGAGGAAATCCAAATTTGAAGGGTCTTCTTGAATTGTTCTCTTCTTCTTCTATATCAAAAGCAGTTTAGCTTGACTGCATTGGTTTGGATTTCTTAGAATAAATCTCTTCATCTTATGAACAATAATTGGAGATTGATCACATGGCAATTTAGTAAGGAAGGTGTAAAATTCTGTAGCTTCAGTTGAAATCATGGTACTTCAATTTTATGGTAATTTAGCAAGAGGTGTAGAATCTTGTCTCCTTCAAGTACTTTCGTAGTTTTAGTTGAAATAATTGGTCTGTCATAATGCAAAGAAACCATTTCTGATTATAGGGTCTTCCTTGTTAGTCATCGCAAGCATTTTGTGATAATGATTTTCTATGAATCCGTGCAACTTTCGACGATGGAAGTATTTTAGGCCCAATTCTCTTAAGAAGTTGTAACTATAATAAGTATTCAAGCTTTGATCTAAACTATTTTTTATCGCATAAAAAACAATGATTTTAACTCAAGTGTCAATTCTAACCTAATTTTTTTATTTTGTCTAACTAAAAACGTCAATTTTCACTTTTTCTTTGTCTCATAAAACAGTATGAACTTTCAATCAATACTTGAATATGACCCTATTTAGTTTCTTTTAAATGATGCCATTAAAGATGCGATGTGTTGTCTCACATGTACTTGGGAACTCACGGTTCTCATCACCGAAGCTACCGCCCCAATTTAAATAGTTTCGAGTCAAACTCATCACCACAACATATTCTCCTCCTCTTCCACCATCATCTTCTCCTCCATCTCTCTTGAGGACCACGAAGAAGCATAAGCCCGGTGGTCTAGCACCTCTCCACCCCCTCTCCCACTAGGCCGCCGCCTTGACCACGCCCTCTACCCCCGCCTCACCGCCGCCTCTTGCCGTTGTCGCTGCCGCCCACGAGACTCCCTCTGCTCTATCAACCTCTCCAAGTGCCGCAAGCCTGTTGGGTTGCGGCGGCTTAGGCGACCTTCGCAGGTCACCATGCCGCACGACTACGGTGAGGGGGTCGTTGATCTAGGTGGAGTGACCCCTCGTGAGTTGCGGTGGCCTAGATTTGGGTCGCTGTGACTCAGAAGGCAACCTCTGCCGATCGTCGCGCCATGCGACCATGGAGAGGGGGTCGTCGATCTAGGTCAGGCAACCCTCGAGTTGCGGCGACCTGCAGAGGTCGCTTGACCCTTTGAAGATGGTCGCCTGAGTCGCCGTGACCCGTTGATGTCTATCGAGCCATTGCCAACCCCTCGTTGCTCGGGAAAGATAAACTGTGTCGCAAAACAAGGGTCAAAAGAGAAAAACAAAAAGTTGGTGAGGATAGTTTCAGGAAAAAAAAATGTACAGTACCATAAGCCATGCTGAGAAAGCTGAAAGCCCAATGCAGCCTCTCACTTGCCTTGAGCTTTTAGTCTTCTAAATGCTCACTTTTCCTTAAGGGGGTTTGCAAAATACTTGCCAAATATCCAATATTTGGCCCAAAGCTTTCGGTATCTAAAGTCCTTGGCAAATGCAACTCCCAAACACACCATTTGTGCATAGGGGTGAGTATGGTCTGGATGGACACTTCATACTTTAAATTTGAGAATCGCTCATTAAGGACCGATTTCGAAAAATTAGAACCAAGACCACCTAGGAATGGGACTGTTGGTCGGGTTCAATTCCTGGGTGGGTTCATGGAACAATTCCCATTGAGTTTCACACACTTAGTGCAATAATTTCCAACAAGCCAAAGTAAATAAATAAAAAAAAACAAAGAACTTTCATATTCCTAATTGTAAAATCAGTAAAAAGATTGGATTTATTTTAAAAGTTGAGAGTCAAGATTGTGAATCGATGGATATTGAGCATAAGAGTGGAGGCCGTGAGTGAGAGATAGAGAGATGGACTTAGAAGAGATGAGAGCGAGATGAATTAAGTATTCAGTCAATGGATATCGAGTTTCAAATTAGGGATTTTAGAACTTTCATTTTTCTTAAATTTCTTTTTGGTGGGAATTTTTTCTTAAATATTAAATATATATTTATATATTACCATTTTGGTTCAAATAGTGAAGGTATAGTTGTGCGTATGGGTGAGTATAGTTCGGGTGGGTAGTTCCTACTTTAAAATCGAGAACCTTCCACCAAGGATTGGTTTGAAAAATTGGAATGGGAACCACCGGGAGTTGAACCACCAAGGCGCGGTTTGATTTACAAGTGAGTTCATGGAACCGTTCCCACCGAGTTTCACACACTCAATGCAACAATTTAAGACAAGCCAAAGTAAAGCAAAAAATAAAGAACTTTCATATTCTTAAGTGTAAATGTTAGACAATTCATAAAATTCTTTGATGCGGAAATTCAAAAGAATACAGGTGATCTTTGATCTTCATGATTTTCACAAATAGATGAAGACGTACCTTTAGCTATAGCGTTACTCTTGATGATAATCGTTGTGGAAAACCAAAGAACTCGAAACAAATGAAGAAATCCGATTTCTCTCCCTTAACCCACTAAACTTTAATGTATTTAATGGATGGAGGAGAGAATACCGAATTCTTTTATGTTATTATTGTTCATGTAGGCGGAGAGGAGACCGGACTCTATTTATGGTTCTTTCAATAGGTGCCTTCCATCAAAGTGCCTCATCAACTTCCATAAAAATCATATCTCTTCGTTTTATTAGAGTCACAATCTCTCATAGCCAATACATTTATTTTATAGCATTTCAACTATTATTAAACCATATAATAAATCATATCATGTGGGCCACAATAATTCTTACATTCTCCCACTTGGCCCATATGATTTTCCTTTCATGGTTTAATAAAGATTGTAATGTGCACAAAAACATTATGCTATAAAATTTTCATTAAATTGGCAAACACATAATAATCACAATTAAGTAAAGAGAACTAACGAGTCATAGTGGTTGTATTTCATTAATCGACATAGTCCATTTTATGCACTACAACTATAGCACTTTACTTAACTTGATCCATAAATGAGAAGTACAAGTAATAGTCCAACTATAATGTCTATTTAGAAACTATCCCGTTTAACATTCATCTATTTTCCTTAATATATACTAAATAGAACAGGAAATATCGAAACACGTAAATGAGCTCAAAGTGTCAAATACATACAGGTCATAATACAAACATTAATGACGTCCAATAATGCCCATCTTTTCAACATGCTCATCAAATGTTTTGGCGGCGTCCTTTTGTTAAGGGATCATGCTATCATAAGATTGGTGCTAATGTGCTCAATTGACACTCGTTTCTGAACTTCTTCTTTAACAGACAAGTATTTGACTCCATATGCTTAGCACCCTTAGGGTGCGTTTGTTTGTGTTTCTATTCAAAAAGTGTTCCGTAGAACAGAAATAGAAAAATTATTTCTGTTCCGGGAAACAATTTTTGACCAGAAAACGTGTTTGTAAACTTGTTCCGGGAATAAAAACGAATCGAAACACGTTTGGTAAATTTGTATTCTTTTTTTGTTTCTTTTTAATTTCCTTCTTTCATTTTTCATTTTTCATTTTTCTTCTTTTGGCCGGTCGCCGGCTCGGCCATGGTCCGACCGGCCGACGAGGGCCGGTGCCTCGCCTAAATCCGACGAGGTCGAGCCCGCCCAGCCCGACTCACTGGCGCTTGGCCCGGCGAGCTCGCCGGGCCACCGCAGTCGGTGTCGTTTGACGGTGGCTCGGTGAGGTCGAGCCTCGCCGGTGGTTGGGTGAGCTCGGCTTTGCCGGATTTGGGTGAGCCCAAGCTCGCCCAGCTCTGGCGAGGCCCTCGCCAGGGGTTGGCGACGCTTGTCCTCGTCGGGGGTTTGCGACGCTCCGGTGAGGTCGCCGGCCCTCGACGGCCGGTCGCCGGTCATGGCCGAGGCCGGCGACCGGCCAAAGAAAAAAGAAGAAGAAAAGAAAAAGAAAAGAAAGAGAAGAAAAGAAAGAAAGAGAGAGAAGATTTGTTTCTCAAAATTGTTCAGGAAACAAGAAACAAGTTTTTTTTTTAAAATTGAGTAATAAATATATATAACTAAGGCAAATTACAAAAAGAGGCGCACCAAAAACCTACACTCGAACCTCGAAAACGAGATAGAGTGTAGAATAATGTAAAATGCCTGAAGGCAAACAAGAAAAGCCACGAGGCAATAGCAACCAAAACAACAAGCGGGAAAGAAATAACAACAAGGTTGACCTGACCCTCGGCCCACCAAAGGACGAGGCTAAGAACGGAGAGCCAAGAAAAGCTAGGAGCAACTCGCACAAAACAGCAACTAAGGAGAAGGCGGACGAAGAACACCGTAGGGTCAAAACCCTGACCACGCTGAAGCCTCTTATTCCTCGGGGTAGGAGGAACATCTTTGAATGTTATAGCTTTATCCCTCACAACCTTAATAAGGTGGTTTTTAAGCCGAGACCACTAAGGTTGCCCAAAATATAATCGCATTCCTCTTTTTCCAAATAAGGTGACACATAGCTCCAAAAGAGAACACGCAATGCAATGGAAGAAGTCCTTGCCGGATAAGAACTTTAAGGCCCAACTGAGGATGTCTTTCCAACATCTATTCCGCACGGGAGGTTACACTGGCGAGAGCCAAAAAGTAGGCTAGAGAAGCCGAGGTCACGACACCCGAAGAATAAATGTTCAATAGAATTTGGAACATCATTGCGAAGGCACAAACATTATACTCGATCCTTCCATAAGAAAGAAGCAACATCGAGTCGGCAGGCGATTTTTGGTTATAAGCCATAAATTAAACTAGAGCAGTGGGGCTCTAGCATTGTCCCAAACAAAGCGCCCAATCAACAAGATCCTTCTTGACTCTAATGGAATTCCATCGAAGCTAGAGAAGGATCTAGAAGCATCTTGACACCGAGTAAACTACATCAGGCGAAGAAAGCACCGGAAGAGAGGATCCCCATCTTTCCAAAAAGGATTTAAATAAACAACCCACCCAGAGGTAAACGGATCCGCAACAACGAGCATAGTCGGAAGACATAAACCTTCATGGAATGGCAAAGGGATAAAGCATCAAGTGTGCCACTGAAAGCCGGTGATCATGCTAAAGAGACATGATCGACCATTTCAATCTTCCACGCAAGGATAACCGAAAGTAATTCCTCAGTTGAAGGATTTTTTCCATGCCAGTGATGATGAGGCTAGGAAGAAATCCAAAAGTTTCTTTTCTTTAAGGATTAGAGTGTACCCACCAACACCACAGACGATTCTTTATCGGTGAAAGAATCCCGAGATAAATCTAAGCATGGAGGCCCCCTTGTTGCGATCTTTAAGATTCCAAATGCCTAGACCGCCCTCAACCTTCGGAAACTGGAACCATCGTCCGAGACTTTGTGGCCCACCTCGGCCAAGGGTCGTGCCCTTCCATAAAGCTTGTCTCAAAATGCGCTTAATACTAGCTAGTACCGAGACGGGGGGTTAAAGACACTAGTCCAATATGCTTGAATTGAAAGGAATCGACCTTATGAGTTGCAACCTCCCGGATAGGACGAAAAGCGGTGAGCCCAAGATTGAACCTTGGTGTAATACGGTCGATCAATGCAATACGATCTACTTTGCCCAATCTAGTAGTAATAATCGGAACACCCAAATAGCAATCGGCAGTTTCCCTTCCGAAAACCGAAGGCCCATTGCACCTATTCGAAGAGACGAATCCCCTCCGAGATGAAGATCTCACTTTTGTTTTTATTTGGGTAAAGGCTGCTCCATGAGGAGAAAATGTCCAAACCCCTTTAGCATCGTCACCGATGCCCAATCGCTTGACAGAAAAGGAATACGTCGTCGGCAAAAAGAGGTGAGTTAGCCGCACGTATTTATCTCCGGAAAATTTGAAGTCATTGCTAGCGGACGGAGAGCAAGATTCCAGAGAAAATTTCCATGACTAAGGTAAAAGGTAAGGTGACATAGGATCACCTTGCCTAAGTCCTCTTCCAAAGGGAAAAAACCATGCAATTCACCATTAATAGAGATGGAATATTTCGGCGTATGTACGCAAACCATAATTAGCATAATAATCCACTCGGGAAAATAGAAGGCACGGAGAGTAAGCTCCAAGAAATCCCAATCAACCGTGTCATAGGCCTTATGGAAATCAACTTTGACAGCACATTTGGGCAAATAAGGCTCTAAGTGAAATCCAGCAAACAACTCTTGAGCAATGAGGATATTATCTCTAATCCTCCTACCCTTTACAAAAGCATTTTGTGAAGGGCTTATCAAATCACTTAAGACAGCAGCAATGCGGTTAGCAAGGATCTTCGTAATGACTTTATAAATGGTATTGCAACATGCGATAGGCCTAAAATCGGTGAGTTGCACTTGCGCTAGGGACTTTAGGAACTATGGCGAGGATGGTGGTATTTACCTCCTTTAGGAGTTGTCTCGAAGAGAAGAAATCCTGGATTGCTTCCACCACCAACGACCCCACTAAATCCCAATTAGTCTTGTAGAACTCTACCGAGAACCCATCAGGACCTGGAGCCTTGCCTTTGGCAAGAGAGAATAGAGTATTCTTAATCTTAGAGGGAGAAACCGGCTCACACAGGGCGTGCACCTGAGCATCCGAAAGCGGGTGGCGAACAAATGTCTTCAGCTCCTAAAGCGAAGGTTTAGATAAAGCCTCATGATGAGAGAGCAAATTCGAGAAAAACCGGACAAAAACTTGCGGCACAAAAACGGGATCAGTGATAACAGCCCCCGACTGATCCTTAATGGAAAGGATCTTATTAGCAAGCTGCCTCCTCTTCACCGAATGGTGGAAAAACTTAGTATTTTTGTCACCTTCTTTTAGCCATCTCACTCTCGACTTTTGTTTGAAGAAGGATTCTTCTTGATTCCTCAAATCAATAAAAACACGACGCTGAGATTTTTCCAACTCAGCAAGTGAAAGGTTGGAAGGGTCTGATTGAAGGCTAACCTGAGTGCTTCGAAGGGCTTCTCTTGCTTCGGCCGTCCTCACAGAGATATCGGAGAAGACGTCTTGGTTAAGTAACTTGAGTCGAGCTTTCACAATTTTCAGCTTGGAAACAAGCATGTACATTGGAACGCTTGTGATGGAGGAGTCCCAAGCCTGGCGGACAATTGAGTTAAAGTCTGGATGGTCAGCCCAAAATTCAAAATACTTAAACGGCTTCCTCCTATGGGCCGGTGAAGAACTCGACGATCATAGGAGTATGGTCCGAGATACAGGGTTCAAAAAACGAAGCCTCGGAGAACGAGAAATCAAGGTTCCATTTATTGTTAACCAGAACACGATCGATCTTCCTCATCTTCCTGGCGTCCCCTATCGAGGTAGACCAAGTATAACGGAGGCCAACATATTTGAGATCCATCAGTTCTGTTTGTGCTAAGCATTGGGCAAAATCATCAAAATAAGGGATCCAATTGTTGGAACTTCCAACTCGATTGGATGGGTCTTTAATGGCATTGAAATCCCCAACAACAAGCCAAGCCAAATCTTGCATCAAGTCATTGAAGTGGAGGAGGTCCTCCCACAAAGGTCTACGATGCACAAACGAATGCTCCCCATAAACAACAGAGATGCAGCAGCTCACACCAGACATATTAAGCTTAAGGCTACCACGCAAAGCCTGGTCATTGATAGAGATAGGCACAAAAGAAACAAGATCCGGGTTCCATCCAACCCAGATTCTACCACGAGAAGAATACTCATAGTTTGCAATCCATTTCCAACCCTAAGTAAGGAAGCGAGACAGAATCAAAGACTCCTCGGGAACCTTAGTCTCAAAGGCCAATCAGGTAGAGCTTATTAACAGCAGCAAATCTCCTGATCTTCGCACGCCTAAGAGGGTTGACCATGCCTCTAATGTTCCAAAAGCCAAAAACATATAAAAGGATAGGGGATAGAATTACCTCTTAGACTTCGACTGTAGTAGGCACTTTGAAACCTCCAAGGGTGGTGGGTCGGGATGGAGCAAGAGGAGGCGATCTTGTATATTTCGAGCACCGGCCGGTTCTTTCGGTGAAGGGAAACCCATAGACAATACATCTTCATCATTTAATTCCATTTGAATACTAGAGTTGCATATTTCATCCGAGCAACCGAAAGTGAAGGGGCGAGAGCACCTCCTCCACTGGGGATAGACCAAAAGAGGCGCCTTCCTTTCGCATGCCTTTTCTTTTTCCCCGCCTTTCCCCTTCACCGCCTTCTCCTGGATTGAGCAGGAGCCGAGGACATAGCCACCATCTCACCACCATCCTTAGATCTAGAAACCCAGCAATGAGATCTTCGAAGGCTTAGGAGGAACCCGCCAGTTCCGCCAGATAGATGAGAATCAATCTTAGGAT